>VNJR01003037.1:0-17886 GCA_008042585.1 Drosophila punjabiensis | reverse complement strand
TTATAAACTTTACAGAATATGATGTTAAAGGTTTCTAGAGGTATTTCTATACTATATTTTATATATTTTTTGGTAGAGAAATATAATTTATAGACTGATTACATCAAGTTTTAAATATTTCGTATGATAAAACCTTCTTTTGAGGCAATAGTGGGGGAGTTCTTTGTAGAACTTTTCTGAATAGTTTCTTGGCTTTCTGCTCTTGATTTTATAAACTTTACAGAATATGATGTTAAAGGTTTCTAGAGGTATTTCTATACTATATTTTATATATTTTTTGGTAGAGAAATATAATTTATAGACTGATTACATCAAGTTTTAAATATTTCGTATGATAAAACCTTCTTTTGAGGCAATAGTGGGGGAGTTCTTTGTAGAACTTTTCTGAATAGTTTCTTGGCTTTCTGCTCTTGATTTTATAAACTTTACAGAATATGATGTTAAAGGTTTCTAGAGGTATTTCTATACTATATTTTATATATTTTTTGGTAGAGAAATATAATTTATAGACTGATTACATCAAGTTTTAAATATTTCGTATGATAAAACCTTCTTTTGAGGCAATAGTGGGGGAGTTCTTTGTAGAACTTTTCTGAATAGTTTCTTGGCTTTCTGCTCTCTTGATTTTATAAACTTTACAGAATATGATGTTAAAGGTTTCTAGAGGTATTTCTATACTATATTTTATATATTTTTTGGTAGAGAAATATAATTTATAGACTGATTACATCAAGTTTTAAATATTTCGTATGATAAAACCTTCTTTTGAGGCAATAGTGGGGGAGTTCTTTGTAGAACTTTTCTGAATAGTTTCTTGGCTTTCTGCTCTTGATTTTATAAACTTTACAGAATATGATGTTAAAGGTTTCTAGAGGTATTTCTATACTATATTTTATATATTTTTTGGTAGAGAAATATAATTTATAGACTGATTACATCAAGTTTTAAATATTTCGTATGATAAAACCTTCTTTTGAGGCAATAGTGGGGGAGTTCTTTGTAGAACTTTTCTGAATAGTTTCTTGGCTTTCTGCTCTTGATTTTATAAACTTTACAGAATATGATGTTAAAGGTTTCTAGAGGTATTTCTATACTATATTTTATATATTTTTGGTAGAGAAATATAATTTATTGAATGATTACATCAAGTTTTAAATATTTCGTATGATAAAACCTTCTTTTGAGGGGAGTTTATTATAAGGATTTTCAGATCGTTTATATATCTTATTGTCTGTTTTTTTACTTTTCCCTTCTTATTTGAACGGGGTTTTTCTTTCTTTTTATTTTCTAACATGTTACCCATTTTTTCTTTGTTGGCTTTTCTTTAATTTCGTTTTTTCTTTGGTGTAAAATGGGGCCTTGGGTGGTACAGTTGCCCTTGGAGGACGAAACCCGCCCCACCCACACCCTTCTAACTCCCCGTGTTAGCCCCAAAAATGTTGACCAGACATTTAGACGGCATTTTTTAGATACACATACAGACACACACCCTCAGACATTTATTTTTCGAGCCTCGTTTTTCTTTTTTTCTCATTTTTTTTTTTCTTTTTTTTGTGTGGTCATTTGACCCTTGGGTTTTTTTCTGCATGCCTGAAAAAAATCTCATGCTCATTTTCCCAATGCAACGCTCTCTCTCTCTCTCTCCGGTTGCTCTGTCCTTCTCTTTCTCTGATTCTCTTCTATATTTGGTTTGGCATGTGAGATTTTCTCCTTTTATTATTTTTCTTGGTGTTTAGGCTTTTACCCTTGTGCACTGACTATACAAAAGGCGTCATGTGTAAGGGAAGGAGCGAGATGAGGAGATGGCGAGAGCGAGTGGGATAGCAGGAGAGTCCTTGTCGCGCGTCCTGTGTGCGTTCGAGTGATGCTCGCTCTCTCTTATGCCTAGGCCGTAAACATAATAATTTACGCAGCTTGCCCAATACACACTTGGATACACTTGAAGGAACTTTGCATCTTTTAATAACACAATATTATCTCATAATATAATAAATTATTTTTATGTTGAACCCCAGCTCAAATATAAGTATTTTTAAATATTTAAAGAAAAAACCATAACTTAAGAGGAGACATGTGAGTCAAGCGGGTCCACTATTTCCCACAGTGTGTCTCTGCCATACAATGCTGCGGCAAGGTGGTGGAATTTTATGACAACAAAGGGCAATTCACTTGGTTCCCGGTTTGAAATTACATAGCTGGAAAATGCTGACTGCCCTGCCCGCCCGTCCTACAAAACCCCCCACCATGAACCCCAGACGGTATTAAAGCGAACAGCGGAAAGGGCCGAAATTACGGAGAAATAACAGAAGAAAGAGGAGAAGAAGGAGTATAGGATCTTAAAGCATAATATAACCGATCTCTGTGTGGTTATTGAGCTTACAACTCTTGTTTTTTCAGTATTTCTAAGTATTTTTAGTATTTCCTTGAAGTGTTTTAAGACTCAGAAACGTGGGGTAGCTGGGGAAAAGCTTAGAGCATCTCTGAATTACAGTTAAATTCGATATTAAAGCATACGGAAAACTAAGAACGAGTCTGTTTTCAACTAAAAGTTACTAAGATAATAATAATTGGAGTACGCAAGATATTTTATTAACAGGAATATAAATTGTTAGACTAAACAATGTAGCCATTTAGACTATGGGTATTATACATTCAGAAACCACTTTTTTCAAATTTCTTTTTTTTTTTTTACAATATTGTTATTTATTATTTTAAAAAGACCTACAGGCATAATATGTTCAAACACTGACGTTATAAGGCTTATTCGCTTACAATTTCAAATATTTTTGGTTCTAGTTGAGATACAAACTAGTTTTTAAAAGCCGAAGATTTTTTGCTCCCGGGGTACAGCTTGGGGCATCCCTGACTTACAGGCAAAAGCGATGTTTAAGAAATGGGAAAGAAAAAATAAGTACTTGCATACATGCATAATTAGTTATTATAATTAATTTACAAGATGAAAATCTTATATAGTTAATTATTATATAGCTGTATTTAATTATAATTTTTGTTATAAAATAACCTATTGTAATTAGCTTCAGGTTCTGATAAAATAATATATCCTAAAAAATCTCAATATGTTCTAATATTTTTAAGTGTTTCTTGCTATGCTTTAAATTTTAATAAAAGTTACTCTGGGACGACGTCTTACAAATTTTTATGACAATTGAAATTTCTAGTCTCTCTTTCTTTTACTTCTCTTTACCCTTCTCCTCGGTCTTTTCCACTTTTTCGCCTCCTCCTTTTTCTGTCTCACCTTTCGCCGAACCCACCGCCCGACACCCCCCTTGGCCCTGTCTGTCTGTCTGGGCCAAGCCTACACCCCGGCGCCCCCCCCTCTGACGAATGTACTACGAGGCGGCGGCTCGTTTGGCCTTCGTTGTCGTTGTTGTTGTTGCTGTAGCTCCGTCGTGTCGCGTCACATTGCGTCGCAGTCAACGTCGTCGTCATCATAGGCAGCGCCTATTGCGTAAAGGCAGCGACGTCGACGGCGGCCGAGCCAGAGGCAGACGCAGACGCGACACCCCCACAGACAGCAACAAAAAGGAAGGACAGAGAAAAGCCCAAGCTAAAACACACACACACACTCACACATACTTGCAAACCACACCTCAACATATATACACGCACACACACTCCCTTAAAGACGAAAAAAAAATATGGGAAATTAAATAAAAGAAAAGCTTTAAAACGTTTTTCAAACAGTAACTCCTCCCGAAAGCCAAATGGATTATGTTTTGGGAAAATCAATTGAAAATCCCAGGAAATTCAACTAAATTTAAAGCAAAGGCAGCCTAAGAAATGAGGGAAATCGAATAAAATGCCGCTTTAATGAGCTCTCGCTCTCTCCTTTCCTCTGGCGCTCTCTCTCTCTCGCTCACATTTTCTCTCTGTCTCACCCTCTCTTCTTCTGACTTTTGCCTCTGTGGTGAGTTTCGTTCGTTTTGGCACCTGCAACCTGCAGTAGCAGCTGCTAATGTTATTGTTGTTGCTGTTGCTGCTTTTGCTGCTGCTGCTGCTGCTGCGTTGACAACTGCAACATGTTGCTGCTAGCAGCTTGAACACAAAGAAACCTTACGTACGCTTAGGCGCTGCATTACGTGACGTAATGTTATTAGGGGGCGCCACCACCACCACCACCACACCGTGGTTAAATAATACCGAAATTATGAAATCCAAATTGCCATTGCGTGCTTAATTGTTAAGGGGGTGTTCTTTTGGGAAGTTACTTACTCTTCAATATATTTTTCCATTGTGTTTATTAGTATATTGTACATACATTGTCTTTGTGAACATTAATTAATATTTTGTAAAATATACGAAATATATAAAGTTAAGCTATTAATTAGTTGTAGGTAAGAGTCAGCATCATTAGGCGACTCAATTTTGTGTTGATCATGATCATGATTCATGATCACTTTGGATTGCCCTTAAATCCTTTTCATAAATACACAAAATATTTTGTTTTTTTTGTTAAGGTAATAGTTTTGTTTCTGAATTTGTTTGATTGGTATCCAGGCGAGCGTGTGCGTGAGTGTTGAAAGTTGAGCGTGGAGCGTTGCGTTGCGTTGCGTGCAACGTTGTCTTGCCACGCCCCTTTCGCTGACCCAAATACGCTTTCCGTGCCAGCCAAACTCAACTTAACTCGGCAACGCAACCCGATTCCACTAACCAAATCTTATCAATTCATCAATCATGCATGCAGTCATTAAATGCTCCAACATTCGCTGTTGTTGTTGCTGTTGCTTTCTGCTTTCTGCTTTCTGCTTTTGCTTTTGCTTTTGCTTTTGCCGTTGCTGCTTCGGTTGCCTTGTTACCGCTGTGATGTTGCTTTTGTTTCTGTTGCCGGGGCTACCGCATCGCCATCAAATTCGCCGCAAGTCGCCGTCATCGCCCTATTTTTTGGATCTCTTTCGCCGCAACATGCTGTTCGGGTTAAGAAAATAGTAACACCAAAAAATAAAATAAAAAATATATTAAATAAGTATGCATAAAATATAAATAAATAATAATTCTGTAGTTAGATATTTTTTTTAATTCTCTTTTTAAACAAAAAGCAGACGATTTGCATGTTGCTAGCAATGCTCATCATTTGCTTTTGCTGATGTTATAATCACAAATAAGTAGAATCACTAAAAGGCACAAAAAAAATAACGAAATCCACCTCAAAAATAATATAATTTGCAGAAGCAATAGATTTTCATATTAAAGACATGGGTTTATTTCATTTTAATACAAAAACTAATTTATAACTATCTTAATATTTAGTTATTAGTTTTTTTTTTCTGCCCTTTGAGACATTATTGATTTATTTGTCTAAACTGCTATGCATTTGACCGCAACTGTGGCTTGGTAGCCAGACACTGAACTGATGCAATCGAAAATCGAGGCGAAGTTTGCCTTTTTCTTCTTTGCCTGGCTTTTCTTTTGTGCTTTGGCCAACTCTCTCTCTCTCTCTCTCTCTCTCTCCCTCTCTTTCTCTTTTTCCCTCTCTCTCTCTCGCCGGCACAGCATAAAAGTTAAGTAATTTTCAAGTGGAGACTGCGGCGACTAACTTCTTCGCTTCCCCCTCATCTCCAGCTTCTTCTTCTTGTGTGGCCAACCTGTCGGCAAGGTACTTCCCCCACCTGCACACACACACCTCCTCCCCCCTTGGATTTATGCCTCGGATCAACATTTTATTCGTTTCTGTTGTGGCCCTACGCTCTATGCCCAGCGTTGCTAGCCAAAACAAATGCATTGCCGTCTATATATAGGCCCGACATTGATTATACCTGAATATATGTATATATTTGGGCGCACACACGTGCCATTATATCTATATATAGCGATGTATCTAAAGGGTTAAGCTGTTGTAACAACTGTACTTTTGTCCTCCTAAAATCAAAACAAAACTGATATAAATATAATAGAAAATTGTATTGTATATAAAAAGCTGCTATACTTGTATTTAAGTTTTAAATTGTGATTATACCTGAATATATAAATATATATTTCGGCGCACACACGTGCCATTATATCTATATATAGCGATATATATTTGACGGGTTAAGCTGTTGTAACAACTGTACTTTTGTCCACCTAAAATCAAACCAAAAGTGATATAAATATAATAGAAAAATGTATAGTACTTGTAGAACTGTTATACTTGTTTTTTCAGTTTTAAATTGTGCCTTTTTTTTAAATAAAAATATAGCATAGTTTGATCTCTAAAAATTCCTACATCTGACTTGATTTTAGAGAATATATTCCGGCGTTTCGAAACCAGTAAAAAAACAGACTTATTTGAAGCTTGTTTATAAAAGACTTGGCTTTCTTTTTGCAACCTTTACTTATTTCTGCTATTATTTTTCTTTTGATAATCCAGAACGCGTTGCACAGGGAGCGTTTCTCGAACTCGATTCTTGGCTTTTTCGCTCAAATTTTATTTGTATTATCCAAGTAAACGGAATTAAAGAAATAATAAGCGCAGCTGTTTGTTTGTTTGCTCGTCCGTCTGCCGTTGTTACCGTTGTAAATGCTACCGCTGCTTAACACCTGCGAACTGCAATGCCCGAAAAAGTACAACAAGAAAAAATATAAAATAAAAATCCCATTGAAATTCAGCGAGTGAAAAGTGTCAACAGCGTTTAACTTTTGACTTTGTTTCACTTCGCCCGACACAACAACGAAAGAGCCGCAATTACAGAGAAAAAAGTACAGCAGAAATAAAAATAAGAGCAAAATTTACAACAAAAGTTCAGTTAAAACAACAGAATAAAAATGGAATGGAAATCAACTGGCCCCAAAAACGCAACAGCAGGGAGGCAAACCTGTAAAGTGCTTGAACTTTTCGGTCCCCTCTTTAAATTCTCGTATATATTTATATTTTTTAATTTGCTGCCATTGCGAAATCAGAAATCAGAGTGCAATTTGACAAATTATTCGGTTTATATATATATATTACATTAATTGTGAACTGCATTGGGAAGGAGTTTCTTAAGTTCCCCTTGCCATTTATGGTTTAATCTATTTATTTGAAAAATGTCGTCACACTATTTGCTGCATTTTCAAAGCTGGTAACACTGGAAAATTAAGTAATGTTTAGTGGAGCTCCAGTTAAATATGTAAAACTAATATCAACGAAAGTTTTAAGAATAATTTTTTAAGGAATTTCAATATAGTAACTAACTCATTTTTTTTAAATGTGGTCACACTATTTGCTGCATTTTCAAAGCTGGTAACACTGGAAAATTAAATACAGTTAAATATATAAAACTAATATAAAAGAAAGTTTTAAGAATAATTTTTAAAGGGAAAAAACTAAACTAACCTCTCACTTTTTTCTCCCAACCCGATTGAATATAATATATTATAATAATTATTATCGCTCTCTAAACCTTATACGAGTTATTTTGAATCATGGCCTGGTTTTGTACTTATATATATACAATATATGCACTTTTATATACTCGGATAATTGAAATCGGCTTTTGTTAAAGTGGCAAAAAACGCATCGATTTTTATTTGTCGCATCTGGCATGTGTCCGTGTGTCTTAATTGTTGTTCTTGCCGCTTTTGTTGAATCTTTATAATGTTTCAAATGTCGCAAAAACAAAAAGGAGAAAGATTTCATTACGCATGCAAGAGTGCTGACAGCAGCAAATCAACGCCTTAAAGGCCCCCACTTTCCTCCTCCCCGTTTTTGGTAACTTTTTTTTTTTTTTTTTTGTTAACTGCTTACAAAACGTTGATAAAAGAAAGAGAGAGATAGAGAGAAGTGAGCACACAAAGCAAATGCCAAATTAATTATATTATCCATTAAAATGCCGATATAATTCTATATCTGTGTGTATGTGCGATTGCACACAATCGACTTAAAAAATAAAATGTCGTTGTTTCTTCTCCAACTTCTGCTTCACAATTGTTCACTTTTTAGCTGTTTAAAGTTATTTTGGCCACTTAGCGGCAATCATCAGCTGTTTTTATTGTAGCCCAAAACCGTTTATTGACTGTTTTTCTAACGTATCTGTATCTTTTTGTGTGTTTTTCAGGGAACTACAGGACGGCATGCTCAGAGATCACAACCTGATGGACGGATCCAAGATCATTTTGATACCGAACGTGGAAACGGGTCTATTGGTAAGTTTCAAAGTTAACAAATTAAATTAAAACTAATTAAATGAGCATTAAGTAAGAGTTAGTTAAAAACAAAAGTGTAATACACATTTATTTTATATATGGGGCAAAAAATATAGAAATCAGATTAATCGGATTAGAAATGTAGTGTGTAATTCCCTTAATTCTTACATTTATTGAAATTATTTAAACTAAACTCCACGCAGTTTTAAATATGCTTTTAAACATGTTTTCGTATCGAAAACCTTTGTCAATTTTCAGAGTATACTAATTAAATATTAGATATAACCAAGAAAGTAATATAACAGCTCAGGAATTTCAGGCAGTCGCAGACTGTGACTAATTTTGGATTTGAATTCGGTTTCGGATTCGGGTTCTGGCGATTATTGTTCGGCATTTTGTGTCTGGTTGTCTTGTCATTTGTCGTTGCCAAAGTTGTTTGACACTAATTAATTTTAATTTATTTACATATTTGCTTTTATTACACACACATTTTTCGGCTGCTCTCCGACTAACTGGTTTTAGCCTACTTTGATATTTTTTAAAGTTAGCGATTACCGATCAGCGATCAGCGATCACTGATCTTTTGCCTTTTTTCGGGGCGGCTTAAGGGGGTGTAACATAAAATTCAGACTGTCCCTGTTTTCAAGCTTCGATTTGTTTCCTTTTCACCTTTAATTTTTGTTGCAATGAAATGGAGGGAAAAACGATATATATTTTTCGAGTTGCATTTTTTCGTGGTTTCAACAATCGATCGCTTGTTGTCTGTCTTTTGCCAAATTTGCAGCGATTTTTGGCTCTCTTCCATCTCCTGCCTTCGGCCCTTGTCTTTGTCTGTTTTTTCTTTTCTTTTGAAGGTTTTCTTTTTATGCTTTTATTTAGTTTTTTTTTTTTGGCTGTGCGTGTTTTTAATGAGAAAGTTTTGCCTGATTTTAATTTATACACCAGCGCCATCTAAAGGTCAAGTTTGCATTTGTATGCGCAGCTGCGCCAGTTGGCCCTGGGGGTGAGGTGAAGTGTGGTGAATTGTGGTGAATTATGGTGAATTAGTGGAGCCTCCATGGGCTCAGCAACAAATTTAAGCATATTTCTGTTATTTTAATATTTGATAAATTACCAGAACTTACCTACAGGTGTCTTTAAGGTCCATAGTAATTTTTACTTAAATTATTAAGGGATATTGAGAACTAACTTTTATAAATGCAAATCGGGAAAAGCACACAAAGAAGAGTTTGCCAGAAAACTACATGAATGATTGCTGCAAAGATAGATAGTTGCAAAAAGATCCGGCTCGAAGTACCAAGTATAGAAGAAGGAGAAATCCTCTTCAATGGCTAAGATAGCATCCCGATCTCGGCGGTTGTTTCAGAAACCTGGAATAACAACAAACGAAAGAATTCTTTAATATTTAGTATAAAGTATTACTTATTATTTAGAACTTGCTCTATATTTTAGTAATTTTTTATGCTCCTTTTTTTCTCTCTTTCTTCATGCCCCACTTTTAGCCAGCTTGTCTTTGTCTAGCAATCGCACACACACAAACACCATTAGATTTACCGTTTAAATTATGAGACCGGACAAGATCTTCGCTCCGCGCGGTTTCCTCTCTTTCGGCATTAGAAATCTCTTTCGTGACACCGCTACAAAGACATACGTGCAACATCATTGCAACATGGGCGAAGCTATGCAACAAGTTGCCAGTTTGATTACCATTTGCAACATTATCAATGGACAGCATACGCACTTGTTCACAATCAGTGTTGGCTAACTGATTAAATGCAATTATTTATGTAAAAAAAAAACTTAAGAAAAAGAGGGTAAAAAAAATATTCATAGTTTTGAAAATAATAATACTAAATATTCAATACATTACATTAATGTAATGTAAAGTGAAATATACATGTTACTATGATAGGTTTATGTGTAATCATGTGACGGTTGCACCATTTTTAAACATTATTGTTTTTATTTATTTTTTTGTGATTTTATTTGACACTCTATTGTTGAATTTTCCATTTAGTTGACTTGGCTGCTCTGTTGCTCTGTTGCTTTGCTGCTTTAATGCTTTTCTGGGGTGACACCGATTCGCCAGGTGAGGCAATTGGCAATCAGCTGCAGTCTCACCTGAGGCTCTGGCAAATAGTGCCACATAACGTTTATCAATATTAAAGTTGCCTCACACAACTGCTTTTACTATTAAAGAAATGTAAGAAAAAATTATATTAGAAAATTTGTATTAGGAATATGGATTGCAACAGCAACAAATCGTATCTCTGCGAAACGTTTCAAATGTTTCAAAAATCCGGTTTTTATGTGCTCAGTTCGTTATATATATTTTTGTACATACGTAACGCTGTTACTTTTGACGGACATTTGTTAGCCATATTTATTGCATTTCGTATTGCATTCAAAACACACAATCACACGCGTTTAGAGCTTGCTTCTTGTATATAAAATTTCATGCAATTTTCGTGATGCGAACAAAGAAATATTTTGGCGTGCACGAAAAATCCATAAAAATTTCAATCCCAAAAAGACGAGCACAAAACATTTAAATTTACATATACTTTATACAGTATATATAAATGTCTGTACATATTGCAGGTACTTTGTGCTTATTCATAATCCAAATAGAGCATTTTTTGTATAGTTTTAATATTATTATGTCTACGGAATGAAATGCAAGCAATTATAGACCCATAATCCCTTTGAATATCTTGGAAAAGTAAAGCACTGTGAAAAATAAACAATTTATCATTGTATGAAAATTGCAATCTTTTAAAATTTGTCAGTGGTTTCCGCTTTCTGCGAAGCATTATATATATAGGAATATATATATTAACCAAAGTCTAGAAGAAATTCTCCTTCCCAGAAAGCCGAAATTCAAATTCAAGCTCTCTGTTTTCTTTGTCTTCACCCGGTGAAAAGACTCAATAAAAATGCTGATTAAAATTTATTTACAAAACAAAATGAAATTGCAAAAAAATGTTTAAATAGCCAATTAACAATTTGCGTCTCTTTTGCTTTTCATTTCTCTTTTCTTTTTTTTTCTGTTTTGTTTTGTTAATTTTATTTAATTTTTTTTTTCTGGCAATTGCTGTTGTTGTTTGTCGCGCAAATTTACGAAATAAATAACCCCCCAGTAAAGGATGGGTCCAGGCAGGGGGGCATTTTGAGGGTTCTGTCAGCCAATTGCCAATTGCCAGAAGTGCAGAAAGGTGAGAAGTCCGTCCCCAACACTGAGGGAAAAAGTCTATTCTGCATGTGCTAAAATATTGCCTTCGAAAGTGGTATTTGTAATGGACATCTTGAAACTGAATTTGATAGAATATGTTTGTATTATAATACAAAGATTTATGAACGAAATATACCGTGAAGAATACAAAATTTATACGAAGGGTATAAATAGCAGAAAATACTGAAATTGAAAGATAGAAAGATTTAAGCAAGAAATTTTACAAAAATAGTTTAGTATTAAAATATCAATATATACCAAAATATGCGGAACAAATACAAAATACAATAAATAGAAAAAAATATTTAACTAAAATTATTACGAAAGAAAGATTTAAAAAAGGAATTAAATAAAACGTTTCAGGATTATAATACCAAAAACATAACAAAAAATACCGTAGAAATACAAAATACCAAAAATATACCGAAATATATTGAAACCTGAAACCAAAATATCCCAAAAATGTAATAAATTACGCCTCGAATACAACTTCAAGGAGTTAGACTTGTGGCTTTAGCTTTTTAAGTAAATACACAATTCTTTTCTCTGTTAAGGAATTTTGGGTGTTGCTGGGAGAATGTTTTATGGTTGGAAAGGTGTGCCTGCCGCCTGCCTTTGACAACCTTTTTTCCCCCCAAAATTGTCTGTTCTTCTCTGAGTCACTTATTGCTTCTGTTTTTTTTTTTTTACTTGTATTTCTTGCATTATTCTTATTTTATTTTATTTTGTTTCGCTCATGCCATTGCCTTCTAATTAGCAACACAGAGTAGCCGAAAGGCAGAAGGAAACATTGCAATTTCGGTCGCGACTGCTTGTCAACCTGGACAGGTGTTGGACCTCCTCCTCATCCCCGCCTGCAGCTCTCGCTCGTTGGGTTAAATGTGTGTTAACAAGTGACAGGTTGATTTGATGGAGACATCTCTGGATTTATTGACACCACTGACTGAATGGCCGAGTGACTGCTGAGCCACAAGGTGACCGATCTCTGGCATTCGTTTCGCGGGGGTCACCTTTTACCAACCCTTTTTTTTTGACTTGTCTGTGGGATTTAAATGCAAAGAAATTCAATTTAAAATGAGGTACTTCGGTTTTAAGTAAATGGTATTGGTATAAATTATATACAGGATCGATATGTATCGATTATTTTTATGAAATATAGTATATTTTGCGGGGGTCACCTTTTACCAACCGTTTTTCTGACTTGTCTGTGGGATTTAAATGCAACGAAATTCAATTTAAAATAAAGTACTTTAAAGGAATTTGGTTTTAAGTAAATGTTATTGGTATAAAATATATACACTATCGATATGTATCGATTATTTTAATGGGGGTCACCTTTTAACCAACAATTTTTCGAACTTGCTTATGAGATTTAAGTGCAAAATGCAAATGCAAAATTCAATTTAAAATATGGTACTTTGAAGCAATTTGGTTTTAAGTAAATGGTATTGGTATAAATTATATACAGGATCGATATGTATCGATTATTTCGATGAAATGTAGTATAATTTCCGGTGTCACCTTTTACCTGAATTGTCTGTGGGATTCAAATGCAAAGAAATTTAATTTAAAATAAAGTACTTCGAAGGAATTTGGTTTTAAGTAAATGGTATTTGCATAAATTATATACAGTATCGATTATTTTTATGAAATATAGTGTATTTTGATGAAAAATCGATTACTTCATTATGTAATCGAAGATTGAAAGGAATTGTACCTAAGCAAGTATTTAAAAATATCATAACCATTGAATATGCATTTTAAATAATTATTATAAAGTATTTAAGAGATGTTATCAACATTATATTAATATTATCGATATGTTTATCGATTGTTTTTCAACCCTAATACCTATCTCTCAGGTCTCAGCTAAAGTAATCGTAGATTTTTAGGAAAACACTAAAAATATTCAATAAATATTTCAAAATAATTATTAGTAAATGTGTTTTTTGATATTATCGATACTTGTATCGACTGTTTTTCAATCCTAATATATTTCTCTCAGGTTCTCTCATTGAATATGCATTTTAAATAATTATTATAAAGTATTTAAGAGATGTTATCAATATTCTATTAATATTATCGATATGTTTATCGATTGTTTTTCAACCCTAATACTTATTTCTCAGGTCTCAGCAAGTAATCGTAGATTCTTAGGAAAACACTAAAAACATTCAATAAATATTTCAAAATAATTATTAGCAAATGTGTTGTTGGATATTATCGATACTTGTATATCTTTCTCTCTGGTTGATATATATATGTATCGACTATTTCCCATCCCCAAATCTCTCTCTTTCTCCCTCTCTGGTGTAAGCAAAAGTAAAAGTTTTTCCCAATTAATTTGCATGAACGCGGGGTGGAATTCGCTTAGTCTGGCTGTATAAAGCCTAAATATATACTCATTTGTCTGTCACGACATTTGCATATTGCTCCAATTTTATCTTGACACATTCACCTCTCTTCCCCCTCCCGTCGACGACCACATTTCATCATCCCAGACAGCCAAAAATGGTGGGCAAAATAATAATAAGTAAGAAAGAAAGAGCAAAAAAAAAAATATGAAAAGAATTATTTCAGCTGCTTTTAGCAGTAATAATATTTTGTAAAGTTTATTATCTCAACGCGTGCGAGGCTTGGGGGAGCAGAGGTTATAGCAGACGATATAAAGAAAGGAATATACACACACAGCATCATATCGTATATAGTGTAGGATATGAGACGTTGGCACTTTCCATTTTCATAGTTTTACCCCAGACGGGGACTCACTCAGTTGCTTGACTGTTTCAGATTTATATATAGCTTTTAGTTTTCTTGTAATTACATTAACAGCTAAGAAATTGAAGCTCCCAACTTTGATGATCCTGTAAACCATATTTATACACATTTATGCCTTTAAATGATTTGGTAATGGATCCATTAAATCTGCATTATTCCCTTGTGGAATGAAAGCTGGTGTTTTTTCGACAGCTCAATCATAATCCCCGCTGACTTGCTTCGATCTTTCCTTTATTCCTTCTCTCTGGATATCTGGGCTGTGCTTCTGCTCTGGCCCCTGGGGGCCACCTTTGTGGTTTTTGTCATCATTTTCGATTTCGATTTCGTTGCCAGAGCAAACACATGTCAACTGCAGAAACACTGAGGCACTGAGGGAAATCAGCAGTGAGATTTTGTATTAAAGTAAAAGGAATAATGTAATAATGAAGCTAAAGAGTCTGAAATTATTTTTATTTGTATTCTTTAAAAACTCTTATATCTACGATTTTAATGTATTTCTCTCAGTGACAAACTGCTGCTGGCAGCACTGACAATCAAGTGGGTTGGGTGGGCGTTGTCACTCACAGCATGTGCCATGCACCCATGACCGACTGGTGACAGAGAAGGAGAAATCAGTGGAAATCAGAGGGGATTCCCCCTTCCTCCCGAGAAGCGAATCATCTCGAGTGGTTGCTGCGTTGCTGCGTTCCGTTTCGCCTTTTTTTTTTTTTATTATTTATGTCGTTTAAATGTTGCGCTGGCGTTTGCCTGTCAAATTAATTACTTTAGCTGATTCTTGTTTTTTCGGGACTTCTTTGGCGAAAGAGAAACGGTATTGGGTGGGTGGTTGGAGGTTGGAGAAGAGTGCATAGATTTATGGAAATGATTTTAATTGCAAGTCGCATAACAACGAAGCCAAAGACAAAAGCAAGCTGCGGACAAAGGGCCGGCGATGATGATAACACGCCACCACGGGTGCCGAGGATCGAGGAGGATGATGATGATGGTGATGGTGATGACTGTGACGGTGACGACCATGATGGTGATGGGAATGGGATTCGGATTCGGAATGGGCATGGGCCTGGGCATGTTGAGACTATATATGCAGAAGACAAAGCAACAAAGATGCTCATGACTGCTCGTAAAAAGCCAAAAAATGATACGGACATATATCGGATATAGCGCCCACCGAACCACCGAATTTATGCGTCCTTTGTATGTTTTGGTAAAAATAAAAATAAAAAGCAGACAACAAGAAAGGAAAGCTGCCAAGGAAATGCCCAAGAATGAGCAACAGATGCAAAAAGAAGAAGCCACGAGGACAGGTTATTAACCAGTTCTATTTGTTTTTGTCTCCGGGGACTTCGCCTTCGACTTGGCTGTCCATCAGTCTATCTTTTCTCAATGGATCTCCTGGAACGCGAAGGGATCTTATCGGGGAGCCGAAGCTCACTTGACTTTGGAATGCCAAGTGCTATCGGGAAAGTCTGTGGAATGTCTTGCTTTACTTTATTTATGAAGCTTATATCTAGTTTTCTTTTTATATAGTGCTTAGATTATAGGATCTGTATAATCATTCTTGATCATCCTAATCAAAAGCTTGATCAATCATCTCTTTTTGTGACCTTTATTCTTCCTTAAATATCTGTATCATTGACAGCTTCCATCCTGAACATGTCTTTATCTCAGCTGAACAGCGATTACTTCATTATCTGCATTATCTTCAACTTGAAAGCGAGGCAAGCGATGTGTCAACAACAACGGGGGCTGTGCATTTTTTATATTCACAACTTTAACTTGGACAGAGAGTAAACGGAAATGCAAGAAGTCTCTCGACACTTAAATCACTTAATTTCCGCGAATCCGGTTTATCTTCGCCTTCTCTGTTGCATTTAACAGCGCTGTTAAGTTTGAAGAGCGGATGCGGCAGACACGTCTCGAGAGCATCGATGACTGTACCCTAAAATGCCGATAACGATAGCACCGATACTAGAGCTGCCTTCGAGCACGACTTAAGCATTCCAAATCAAATTCTTGTGATCTAACAATAGTTTAAATGGGTGCAAGAATGTTGTTAATAACACTGATAAACGATAACAATTTCGCCTCGTGATTTCGGTAAAAAATCGATGACTAAACCCTGTAATGTCGATAACAATAGCACCGATACTAGAGCTGCCTTCGATCACGATTTGTGCATTCTAAAAGAAATTCTTGTGATCTAACAATAGTTTAAATGGGTGCAAGAATGTTGTTGATAACACCGATAATCGATAACAATTTCGCCTCGTGATGATGATAACTAATCGATGACTGTACCCTACATTACCGATAACGATAGCACCGATATGCACGATTTGTGCATTCCAAAACAAATTCTTGTGATCTAACAATAGTTTAAATGGGTGCAAGAATGTTGTTAATAACACTGATAAACGATTACAATTTCACCTCGTGATTTCGATAAAAAATCGATGACTAAACCCTGTAATGTCGATAACGATAGCACCGATACTAGAGCTGCCTTCGAGCGCGACTTAAGCATTCCAAATCAAATTCTTGTGATCTAACAATAGTTTAAATGTGTGCAAGAATGTTGTTAATAACACCGATAATCGATAACAATTTCGCCTCGTGATGATGCTAACTAATCGATGACTGTACCCTACAATACCGATAACGATAGCACCGATATGCACGATTTGTGCATTCCAAAACAAATTCTTGTGATCTAACAATAGTTTAAATGTGTGCAAGAATGTTGTTAATAACACTGATAAACGATTACAATTTCACCTCGTGATTTCGATAAAAAATCGATGACTAAACCCTGTAATGTCGATAACGATAGCACCGATACTAGAGCTGCCTTCGAGCGCGACTTAAGCATTCCAAATCAAATTCTTGTGATCTAACAATAGTTTAAATGTGTGCAAGAATGTTGTTAATAACACCGATAATCGATAACAATTTCGCCTCGTGATGATGCTAACTAATCGATGACTGTACCCTACAATACCGATAACGATAGCACCGATATGCACGATTTGTGCATTCCAAAACAAATTCTTGTGATCTAACAATAGTTTAAATGTGTGCAAGAATGTTGTTAATAACACTGATAAACGATTACAATTTCACCTCGTGATTTCGATAAAAAATCGATGACTAAACCCTGTAATGTCGATAACGATAGCACCGATACTAGAGCTGCCTTCGAGCGCGACTTAAGCATTCCAAATCAAATTCTTGTGATCTAACAATAGTTTAAATGTGTGCAAGAATGTTGTTAATAACACCGATAATCGATAACAATTTCGCCTCGTGATGATGCTAACTAATCGATGACTGTACCCTACAATACCGATAACGATAGCACCGATATGCACGATTTGTGCATTCCAAAACAAATTCTTGTGATCTAACAATAGTTTAAATGGGTGCAAGAATGTTGTTAATAACACTGATAAACGATTACAATTTCACCTCGTGATTTCGATAAAAAATCGATGACTAAACCCTGTAATGTCGATAACGATAGCACCGATACTAGAGCTGCCTTCGAGCGCGACTTAAGCATTCCAAATCAAATTCTTGTGATCTAACAATAGTTTAAATGTGTGCAAGAATGTTGTTAATAACACCGATAATCGATAACAATTTCGCCTCGTGATGATGCTAACTAATCGATGACTGTACCCTACAATACCGATAACGATAGCACCGATATGCACGATTTGTGCATTCCAAAACAAATTCTTGTGATCTAACAATAG